>PNEN01000503.1:0-10463 GCA_002933655.1 Cercospora berteroae | reverse complement strand
CGAAGGAGGAGGCAGGAGACCTAGACACAAACGCCAAATTACATCATGTTTCGTGCACTCCCTCCTCGAAGAACGAACGTTGAAGAATGGTGGGCCCCACGAACGTGACGAGAATATGCACAAACCCGCAGATAAAGATATCGAGCCCACTTCGGCACAAGATGTGCAGCATACCCAATCGAGACTTTTGACGAAGAAGCAATTATCAGATATGGCATTTGGAATACGAGAATTGTCGAAGAAGCTAGGTCGCGTGCGATTACTGCTCAAGGTCCGGAATGTGTTCCTCTTGACGAAAGCCCATGACCAAAAATTGATCAAGTTCACGCGGGATGTGTCGGAGTGGTTACTCAAACAAAAGAATGGCGACGGAAAACAATATACAGTATGGGTGGAAGATACTTTAAAGGACAACAAGGCATTTGACACCGAAGGCCTATGCAAACAGGACGAATCGTACAAGGATCGTCTGAAATTCTGGACAAACGAGCTGTGCAGAAAGAAACCGCATCTCTTCGAGATCTGCCTCGCACTAGGAGGAGACGGAACAGTTTTATACGCTTCATGGCTCTTCCAACGCGTCGTACCGCCCGTAATGTCCTTCGCATTAGGGAGTCTAGGCTTCCTGACCAAATTCGACTACGAAGGATACCCCGAAACATTAACAACAGCGTTCAGCGACGGAATCACAGTATCTCTACGTCTACGATTCGAAGCAACAATCATGCGATCACGAAGGAAAGACAACCACGACGATCAAAATTCCCGCGATTTAGTTGACGAACTCATCGGGAACGGCGCAGATGATGTCTCGACGCATCGTCCGGACGGAAGCCACAACATCCTCAACGACATCGTCATGGATCGCGGACCCAGCCCTACAATGAGCAGTATCGAAATGTTCGGCGACGAAGAACATTTCACTACCGTTCAAGCGGATGGAATCTGCGTCGCGACGCCCACGGGCTCAACGGCGTATAATCTTGCAGCGGGAGGGAGTCTTTGTCATCCTGATAATCCAGTCATCTTAGTGACGGCGATTGCACCGCATACGTTGAGTTTTCGACCTATTATTCTCCCGGACACGATTGTTTTGAGGATTGGTGTGCCGTATGATGCGAGGGCGAGCTGCTGGGCGAGTTTTGATGGGAAGGAGAGGTGAGTGACCGAAATATCCCTTCGTCCTGTGCGATTTGGAAAAGCTTCCTTGCTGATACATGTTGTTCTTCTATTCTAGATCTGAACTCCAACCAGGTGACTATGTCACTATTTCTGCGAGCCGATTCCCTTTCCCATCAGTCCTGCCGCTTGACCGCAGAAGCGAAGATTGGGTGGATAGTATTTCGCGAACGCTGAATTGGAATAATCGACAGCGACAGAAAGCGTTTGATGATGGGCATAAAGGGTCAGGAAAGTCGTGAATTGGACGCCGCTCTGTTCATGAGAGAACGAGATTTATGCAGTCATGAATGGAATAGGATAGAAGAATGAAGATCACGATTCATGAGTTGCGTAGAGCACTCTTTTTCTTGCTTTGTACGAGTGTCGTGATAGGAGCTAGGATTCTGCACATTTGCGAGAATCGAGATTTCAGCTATGATGAATTCTCAATTCGTGGCTACTGCCTAGCGCAGAGCTTAGCCGAGCATTTGCTTGATCTCGTTCGTACTCCCTTCCGTCGTCTCAGCGTAGTACAACACTGAATGCCACAAGGGACGTGTGGCTCGCCTGGGCCCACACAACGCGTCGCAAAATCTGTCGGCCTCGTTTGAGGCCATATCTCGAGTACAGGCGGCTTATACCGCCATGAATAGACCGCGACATCGGTCCGAGCTCTACCATCCAAGATTCGTCGTAGTCCAAATACAGGTATGTACAGTGGTATCACAAAAGGTTCTCCAGATTAGTCTCAAATCGTCCAAGTCTACTGTCCAGCAATTTATAGCTTCTCCTTGGTCTCCTTGGGCAGCACTCGATCCTCGAATTTCCTCATCAGCTTATTTGTCTGTTCCGCTAATGTCAAAGTGAGGATTGTGTGCGGCAGAATTCTGGCCAGATGTGCGAAGAAGCCCTTGTACACTGCCAGGATACCTTCGGTCTTGACCGTTCGGTACAAGCAGTCAAATGCTCCTGAGTATAGGTTGCCGGTTTGGTTGTACATGCGGCTCATGACGGTGTCGGGAGGATGCATGACACAGCATACGACAAACCCTGATGCTGTGGAGGATGCCAGGTGCAGAGGCGTTCCGTCCTTGATATCGAAGTTCCGTTGCAATAATCGCTTTGCGAAGAAATATGTAGGGAGTTGCACAGACGATCCGAAACCTGTTCGGACCATTGCGGGTCCGACGCCTCTCCAGAGGCCTTTGATTCCTTCGGCGCCATATATTTGTTTCGTGCCATCAGCTGCGCTGCGGTATTGATGTTGTGTGCCAACGGGCAGAAAGGGGGAGTATGATTGAAGACGGGTCTTCACCAAGAAGAATGGAGATCCGAGGAAAGCGCCGAGGATACCGGAAGAGGCACCTGAGGCGATATTGACCGGTACTGATTGCATCGCTTTCACGTTCGCATCGGTGGTGTTGAAGGGGGATCGTGTCAGGACTAGGGAGTTGAGGGTGGTTCGTATCGGATCGTAGAAGCCGAGGCGGCAGCCATTGAGGGTCATTTGGTAGACGTACTGGTGCATTGTCAGTATGCCAGACTCTCAAGATTGCTACAGATACAAGGGCAACATACAGCGCAATTCAGACCTCGCAAGAGCCCCTTCAGGCCCTCGTTGGCATAGACGACCTTGACGCCGTGCAGCACGCCTTTATATAACCGAGGCGCATCTTTCTTGGATTGCAGCTCTCCCTGCAACTGCAATCGAATCTTGATCGTCTCAAAGGAGTGCGTGACAGTGACAGCGCCGCAAGCTGCTATGCCGCCGGCCACGAATGAGCCGATGGTGGTCGACATGCTGCTCCCTCTGTTCACCGAGTCGCGTGCGCGGTCGTGTTATCGCGTGCTCATGGAGCAGATTCGTGTCGACGGTCTGGAAGCAAGTGAGCGGAGGTGTGCGTGTCGGCGGCGTCGGTCAATGGCAGGTCATCCAAGAATATGTGCTGTCATGTCAGCAAAAAGTGAGGACGGTCGTGCCGTGCAGGTGCCGATCTCGCATGTCGCATGACGCTAGCGAGAAGCTTCACGATTGCAGCGACAGGGATTCTGCACAAAGTCGCGAGTGCTGCTGTTCACACGTCAACATGTGGTGAAGACGACACCTCCATCACCGCCCACTCTCTCTCCCCTCCGCTTCTGCGCGCAACATGGTCACGGAACAGCAGCAGCCGGCGGTGGCGCGCGTGCAGGACGTTATCACCACCTTCCGCCCGTGTCGTCTGTTCAAGGCACCGCCGCCTGCCGTCTACACCTCCATCGACTTCGACGACAGCGGCGAATTCCTGCTTCTGTCACGCTCCGACGATACCATCCAGTTGTTTAACATCAAGGCCGGCCAGCACGCCAAGGAGCTCAAGTCGCAGAAATATGGCAGCACGCTCGCCCGCTTCACCCACCACAGCACCTCCATCATCTACGCCTCCACCAAGCACAACGATGACATCCGCTACCTGTCCATGCACGACAACTCCTTCATCCGCTACTTCAAGGGCCACACCTCCCGTGTGACCAGCCTGCAACTCAGCCCGAATAACGATCAGTTCATGAGCGCAAGTATGGACGGCACTGTGAAGCTGTGGGATGCCCGCTCGCCCAACGCTCAAGGCCAGTTGGTATTCGAATCGCCGTGGTTTACCGCCTACGATGCGAGCGCCTCTGTCATCGCCATCGCCTCGCCACCGGCTCAGACGATTGCCCTGTACGATCTGCGCAATTACGATAAGCCGCCCTTTGACACCTTCGACCTGCGTGATGTGGAAAATCAGTTCCGGAGTCAAGGTCAAAAAGGCGGCGAAGGCTGGTTGGGCATGGAGTTCTCCAACAACGGGAAGTACTTGATAGTATCCACCAATGGGCCAGGACACTATATCCTTGATGCATTCTCTGGCGAGTTGATCCACTACCTCCAAAAGCCGGGTGGTGCGGACTACAGTCATCACGCTCCTGGTGCCGACCTCTCGACTGCGATGTTTGGCGAAGGCAACACACCTTCCTACGTTCAGTCGAGTGCATGCTTCTCACCAGACGGAAGATACGTTGTCGGAGGAAACGGGAGGTCCGCCAATCTGCTCATTTGGGACTGCGCTGAGGAGCCCAGGCCCGACAAGGTACTGGAGCCTTCCGCGGACCTGCCGAGCCAAAAGCCAGCCAAGGTGGTTGGATACAATCCGCGACACAACCTACTGGCCACTGCAGACAAGGACATGATGATGTGGTTACCTGATCCTGATGCGTAACCACGGTTCGACCCCGATTAGATTTGTTTCGATTGTGCGTTCAAGCGTGGCGCTACGGAGTTGAAATAAAGTGCAGGACCGCTCAAGCGTTATCCACGCATCGCATGCCAGAGGGCAACAGTAATGCGAACTTTGCAGAAGGGACGCTTCGTGCTGAGAATTACATGCGAATCGTATGGCAGGTACGGCATTCACATATTCCAACTCGCGACGCAGTCCCAAGTATGAGAAGACCTCCAATGCACACAGGCTATGGTGATTGTCCGCCAGGATTTGACTGAAACCCCGCTGACATAGCGCCAAGCTCTGGTGTAGTCTTATGTCTCTTCAGCTCCGCCGATCGTATGCTCGGATCCATGTAGCTGTGCTACCCCAGGTTTCAATGTTTCAAGACCTGTGCGATAGCTCAGCCACATTGCCAGAGCGTTGATGGGTCCTTTGCCGATCGTCACAGTCCGCGATGCAAAACCGAAGCTGTGTCGGCGCAGTATTGACTGCCTTTCGTGCAACCTTGGATAAGATCGAAGCCAGGATTGCTGTAGGGACGCGTATAAGCCACTTTCGCATTAGTGCCTCGGATGACTTGAACGGACTCCTCCGGATGCCTTTGTCTAAGCTACGTCCGACTGGAGTCACTGCTTGGTCCCCAATCTTCCAGGCTGCTGACATGAGATCTGGTGCAAACGTCGGACAGAGGATAGGCTTGGTCCAGGTGAGATTGATAACGCCAGTCCGGGTACGACCGTAGGACCCGGTGTGCACAGGCTCAACCCATACAGACCCCAAGTGCCAAGCAACATAGCCTCTCCACGCTGATCGCGCGTGGATGGCTCGGCTGTGCCTGACCGGAGAACATTAATATCTGCTGGGCATGCCTCGCTCGCATGATTTAAGCACTCCAATTCCCCTCGCTCATCCAATACTGCCAGCAGCAAGCACGATGTTCTCCACCGCCATCGTTATACCGTTTCTCTGTTGCTTCAAATTCTCATCCTTCGTTTATGCAGAAGAGCATGATGCTCCTGACTTCTCATCGTTCCAGTACCCCGGAGCACCGCGGATTAGGAGTCAGCCAGAATATGACTTCTGTATCATTGGTGGCGGTACAGCTGGCTTGACACTTGCCAATCGGCTCACCGATCCACCACCGACCTCGTCAATGACGTTCGCATCCTCAACGAGGAACAACGTAAATTCTATACTGCTTCTACTCTCAAAGAGCGAGCTCAAAGCAAATGGTCTGCTCCTTCCGGAGCCACGAACGGGTTCCAGAAAATTCCCGCTGACGAGCTGCGCGCGATTGGTGCAGGAGCGATCGTCGATGCCGGCTGGGCGGATCAGGCGCATAATGAAATTCTGTACGAGAGTGTTTGGTATCCGCAGTCATTTACAGAGTATGGTCAACCGCAGCAGAATACGAGTGTTTTCTCGGTCACCGTGAGTAACTTGGCGGCGTTGAGTCAAGGAAGCGTGAGATTGGGGAGTAGTTTTGCTTTGAGTGATCCGGTGATTGATCCGAATGTGAGTCTATCAGCTCAATTTTCTCCCTTTTGCAGGAGTATCAGTCGTTAGCAGTACTGACGATGATTGATGCTGTAATAGTATCTTGCTGAGGAAGCGGATCGGGCAATGGCCATCCAGGGAGTCAAGTATTTGCGCCAAGTCGCGGCTCATCCGGCCTTGCAGCAGTGGTCGGCGGGCGAGGTGCTGCCTGGACCACAGTACCAGAGTGATGAAGAGTTGTTGGAGTAAGTCCTATCCCATCATGCCCTTGCTCGCGTCAACCACGTGCTGACAGGTTTTCAGATACGCCAGGTTGCACATGATCCCCAACTGGCACGCCAGTAACACTTGCCGTATGTTGCCGCCGGAGAATGGTGGTGTTGTGGATTCTCATATGAGAGTGTAAGGCTCCCACTTTTCCTTCGATTTGGAGGCGATCATGCGCGATTCATGCTTACGAGGTTTATGACTGCTCAGGTATGGCACCAAGCGACTTCGAGTCTGCGATGTTTCCATCTTTGGTCGTCTACCAGATGTTAATCTTGTCGGCCCGGTATACGCCGTTGCAGAGTTGGGCGCAGAGATCATCAGGAAGGAATATGACGATTGGACAGAGGATGAACATTGAGAAATTGCTATAGTCACTCACTCTGTTGATCGAAACTTGTTCGATCCGGCACGAGGAAAACGTACCTAGAAGAGAATGATAGCCTTACGACATTGATCTAGAGACTTGAGGACTCGTTCCTCAGATGAAGGCATGGATCTCCGAGCTACCGCAACGGATCGCGGTGCGAGTTCAATCCTGCCAAATATTCTCGGTGATCCGCTGCGTACTTTCAAAGTTCAGACATGTTTCGGGGCCGTATATCCGGTGAAGTATTCGGATCGGGTCGGTTCGATCTTCACGCCAGGAAGATGCAGCTCTAATTCGGAATCTTGGTGCTGACGTCAAGCTGGATATATTCGAGATGCCATGGATTCCTTGAGAAGTCACGCACGGTTAGAAAAAACCCATGTGCCCGGTTAGGTCTCCATAAGTTTTGGTCCCGACTGCTAGGGTTTCTGGAGCTGCCCGGCAGTTGTTGCCTCCTGGGTACAGTTTCTGTAAAGTCCGCAATTGGAAATACCGATAGACGTGGCCGAATACCGAATCTGATCTCAATGATGCTAAGTTTTTGGTTTCGGTCGTCGTCGAAGGCACCTCGATGGTCACATTGGTGCCCCATGAACCTTGCTGTATGAGACGTTACTCAACACGCATGTGCTCGTTGCTGAGAACTCAATGGCAGCGTAAACGGCGACCTCGCTCGCCGTCGTCAATGGATGACTTACATGTACCGCGTTTGTCACGCAGAAGTGGCACCTTGAGTAAGCACGGATGACCAATTTTTAGTGCCCAACTGCATGGCTGATCTGACAAAGCACAGCAGGCATAGACCACTTTCGCCAAACCGCGCAATGTCTGACAATTTAGGGCTCGCGGCAGTTGTCGGGATCCTCGGCGAGCGTCCTGAACTTGAACGAGTCTTCAGGACGGATCGCAAATGTCGTTGCGTCCGACGCAAGTGGTATGGAACCTCCTAGCGACGATGTCCATTCTGAGATGCAATGTGGGCCTCAGACTTTTGGGCTAGGGATTGTGAATCTGAACATGGCCGTCAGCACCGGCAGCAATTGCTGTTGACGCAGGGGAAGAACAGGTATGCCTGCATTTTCCGAAAGCGGCGTTGGGCGCCGATTGATATTTAGAACATCGGCGAAGCGTGTTCCAAGTGGTGCAATCGATCACGAGAACTTTCTCGTGCTTTCGCAATGCATATCTTGCTTCACTCGAAGAACGCGTATCGCGAAGCACGTGCACATCCGCAGACTTCGTCGTGGAGGCACGTTGTGATCAATAGGTCCGGTGGTCTAGGCAGCGCTGGAAGGATAGTCTGTCAGATTCGGCCAGAGCCGTACAGTGCCAAGTGTTGTTCAAAGTTCTGGAACTGATTTTACTCATGGAAGGATGCTGGAGAGGGCATACGCGGGGATAGCTGTCATCGCAATCCGTGCTAGAATATCCGGAGAGCATGTTCTTAGAGCAAACACGCGGCCGCACAATAGGGCTGTTAGGGTGTAGATGCGATGATGGTAGGACCTTTTTTAAAATTGTCACACCAAATTGCGCCAATCCGCTGGATTCGCAAGAATAGGACAAGTAGAACAGTTTCCATAGTAAATGCCAAGGATCCGCGGAACGGCAAAATATCTAGCAATGGACATGGCATACGGCCAAGCAGGAACAGTGCATGCTCGACGAGAATCGCCGCATCGGGCGAGAAGTTTCGGGCGGAAGCATCTGGCATCCGGAAAATCTGGAATAAATGCCGGGTAGCATACTTGGTGTGCCGCTCCGCGCTGAGGCGTAACATGTGTGTTCGATATTATGAAGGGCATGTTCTCTTTTCATTGATCTTGTGATCAAGAAGCACTTCACCTGGAGTTGGCCGTACCCCCGAGTTCTCTTCGGATCCGCCGGAAGATCGGGACCCCATTTCGAACTGGCAGAATGTCGACCACCAGACTCAGGGAAAGTTGTGGAGTGTGCGCTGCTTCCAAAGTCAAGTGCACTCGCGAGAAGCCATTTTGTGGGCGCTGCGTTGCCCGAGGAGTCGACTGTCAGTATCTCGAATCGCGAAGGTCCGGCAGACCGGCGAAAAACGCCAACAGGTATGTCGAGCAAGCATCGCATACGGCCACCTCTTCGTAATCATCACTCCTGCCGCCAAAATCCGGCATCTGGACGGAAGTCAGTGCTCGAGATTGGGCCAACTGCCAAAGCCACGCGCATTCTCGCCATACCAGTGCTATGCTATATCATGGCGGGCCAAGCACCGCCACGAGCGCGAGCCCAATCGCGTCCGCCGACAGTGAAGTCGTAACACCCGAACTCTCGCACAGCTTAGCGTACGGATGTGTGCTGCAGAAAGCGTATCAAGAAGACCATTGCAGCGACGGGTTGATCCACGGGACTCAGCTGCCGACAACAGAGCTCGCGCTGCAGGAAGTGTCTCGGGGACATGAAGGCAGCGACACCAGGCTATGCGTGTCCCTAGAAGACGACAAAGCAATCATGGAACGCGTACAGTCGATGGAAGCGCTTGGCAAGACAACCTGCTTGATCAATGCTATAGCTCTTTTCCAGCAACTGGTAACGGAGCCTTCAGTCTTGTTCGGCGAGGTTTGTGGTCAGGCGAATGCTGCAAGCTCATCGCCAGACTTTCCGGCCTTCTCCATCGAGTGCATCAGCATATCCCTGCGCGGCATGATCCGATGTTCGTGTGCATCCCGCGAGGAACTACTGATGCTTGTCTCGTTGATCATCGCGAGATTGATCAAGCAGTGCAAAAGAGTCCTCCTCGGAGTTCCGGACAAGTCGAGTGCGACAGCAGTCTTGGAGGATCTGTATGCGCTCCAAGCGCTTGTAGATCAGCTTTCGTCGCGGTTGGACCAGGGGCAGCAGTTGAACGAGATGAGTGCCACCTTGCCATCAATGGTTTCGGATCTAAGGAGACAGCTCCGCGCATCTTCTAAAGAGGTCGTGCAGATGCTTCTGCGACTGTGAGGCATGAGAGACATGCATCAGGTAAATAATGTGCAGATCGTAAAGAAAGCGGAGAACATGGAAGTACATCTGTTTGTACCTGAGGTCAATGACTTAGCCCCACAAAAGCCTTGGCGGCCGTCCCGGTCCCGTCGTTGCCGTTCATGTGGTCCACCATGCGGACCTGCAACCCTTACCCAGACATCCTTCGATATCGACACCGACACCGCCTCGATGTGCTCTTTCTATGTACTATCTTGAATTTCTGATGATTGCAGCCGGTTCTTCTTGCACGCGGGAGAGCCGTCTCGTTGCCCACGCAGGGCGCCACCAATATCACGAGTAGCTCAAGCAAGTGCACAGGCAACAGGCACAGGCACTGTTGCAGATCCGCATTCGAGCCAATGGCCATGTTGTCTTTTACCTTGCACCCATGTCCGAGTACCTTTGCAGTCTCTATAAGTAGGATACAACCAACAGCCAGTCTTTGAGGAACGTAGGAACTCTAGCGATCGAGTGGAGTTCTAGAATCAAGACCGTCTCGTCGCGTCATCCTCGACAATAACAACGGCTACCCTTGATCTCGACTCAGTCCAGGATGCACGAGCCCCCATCTGCTATTTGGCGCTCGTGTCTTTCAACGACCACTGCGCAGGCTCCCCACGTCCAGCAGGTACCACGGTGTGAAGACCGGTAAGCACCGCGTAGGCCAAAGACCTGCCGTGTCTGCGGCCTTGAAGCACGATATTGCAGTGCTCATTGCCACACGAGCCCAGTACCTTCTTAACCCAGTCGAAGCTCAGTCCCTGACCCATCCCGACAGCTCTTCAACACATTATCCGGTTCGGCTACACTTTCCAGCACTGTGTTTAAATGAGTTGCGCATAATCCATTTCGCTTAACGTGTTTGATAGGTATCCGTATTAGATAGGCATGTGTATCAGGCCAATTCAGGCCAAAATTCAAGATCT
>PNEN01000502.1:10560-35249 GCA_002933655.1 Cercospora berteroae | reverse complement strand
GGCGGGCGGGCGGGCGTGTGTCGTCGTCGTCGCTGCAGGATCGGGCGCACCACCCGGCACCGATGTGATGCCACCGTCGTCGCTGCAGCTCGCTGTGCCGCACTCGCAACAAGCCGTGCGCTCGCTGTGGCACAGATCTGGTGATGATGGGATGGATGCGAGGGAAGGATTCTGTCCGTCCGCACGCAGCAAGGTTTGCGCCTGCGACCGTGCCTTTGTGGTTCCGCGGTTCCGCTGCGCCGTACCAAGCCTGATGTCACTGATCACCGCGAGGCCTCCTTGCTTTGATGACCATGTGCAAGACCAGCGTGCTCGGCTGCTCCGCAAAGAGCACATCCACTGAGCTGTGTTTTGCAGCTGCCGTCTTCCATAGCATCGAGCAAGGGTCGGATCAGAGCATGTACCGTACACAACAGGTCCAAGACATACTGGATCAATCGAATACGCTTGTCCAGAATGGCGCGATGCCGCTGGCTTGCCGAGCCTGGCCTCCCCGCGTGCATTGCTCAAGAGACGTGTGTCGGGACAATGCCACCTCCATCCGCGCCTGTTTCCTGCTTCCGCACGCGCCCGAACCAGACACTCCAGTTGGCATGGACTGCCAGCAGGCCCGTCCGAAGCACCTGTCATGTATGGCAGGATTCGCAGCAATTCGCCAACGTGGAGTGAGCACAGCGATTCAGAAATGCCGCGGCGCAGCACCATTTCGTGGATCAACACCCACGTGCTGGAGATCGTCGCCGCTACGCCGCACAAGATCAGGGCGCTGGCGAACAGGGAGGTGACACGACGGCCAGCTCCTCCACCGTGCAGCATCGGCCTGACAGGCGTCGACATCCTCTGACAAGGCCCATTACGGCAAGACACGCGCGCACTCTTGGCCGCTACTGTATACCACGCAAGTCCTTGACAACAACGACAATGTACCATCACGGCACAGTCCGCGTTTTGATTTGAATACTTCTCCCTCGGCGAGAAGGCGCCCTGGCTGGCGATCACCTCTCTTCTGCACGGCGGAAATGAGCAAATGATGTGACTGTCCGTCGATCAGGAATTTCCATAGAACTTTCCATCATGCCGCATGTACCACGAATCGCCGCAAGCACCGGATAGACCAGCTGGTCTGCGGTCCTTGCCTTGGAGCTGACACTGCCTACTCTACTGTACGCAAGAACGCATCAAAAACTAGGCGTCAAACCTGGCCGCATTGATGATCTCGCGAGTCTCAATGCATTTCCACAAGTAAACCACAAGAGAGCTCAATACTCCTCAGCTTCTGATCGTCACCACTAACCCCCCAGAGCCCACGCTGTGCCTCCCGACGGCAGCAATCCTTCTCATCACTGCAGTGTGTTGTGCGCAGGAAAGCGCACGTGTGCGGTCATGTACCACACAAAGTACAATAGAGATCCGAGAGAATAGGAAGAACTTCCGACGGGACAGACCCGTGGACGGCCACACCCCCGAATTCATCTACTCTTTCCGATCTCGCATCTCATCGTCGTAACAGCCAAGGATTTTATAGATCCTACCATGCGCATATGCCTCGCGATGCCCGCACTTGGGATTCGTGAATCCACGGATACACACGTTCCTCATCGCAAGCCTGACCATCGCTCCACTCCCACTTTCACACCCCGCGCAACAACGGTAAAGAACGCTCATCCACCACATACCATACCTGACCTGACCTCAAGATCCCCAATCCCCCTACCTTCGCCTCCCCCATCTCTGTACAACAGCTCAAGCCATCATTGACAAATACTTCCCGTTCCACAAACCCGTCCTGTGTCCCACTTTATCTATGCATCACCTACACACAGCATCCTTGTCTCCGTTCTTCTCAGCCCTCCAACCCTTTGGCGAGATAAATTACCTTCAACCACGCCACAGGCTACAGCACAGAGTAAGAAATCCCGCGTCAGTGGTTTCGGTGTGTTACACGACAGCCAGACCCCCGGTTCAAGCCAAGCGAGAGGAGAGAGCGTGCATACGAGACGCAGCGGTTGTGTCTCGATTGGGTAATCGCAGAATTCCTGATTGTATACTACAGAGACATGGGAAGACATGGGAATGCTTCTTGGAACTTGCCGCGTGCGTATGCTTTGGATCGTTGGGAGTTGTGGATTAGGAAGTTGGTCGCCTACACTGCTATGTGTTGGGGAGACGGCGATCGAATCGTTGACGAAACTTGGCATCGGGTCGTTGAGTCTTGTGGTCCGGAGGAGTGCTGCCAGCAGAGCCGTCTTGGACTGTGTTTCAAATACTGTAGTCACTCCTACAATGCCTGGATTCGTCTGTACATCTGGTCGTCTCTATATCATCTTGCTTGACCTCAAACGACATTTATGAGCTCCAATACGAAAAATTGCCGAGTAAATGCGATGCAACTTGCAACAATCATGGCCAACACGTCTCATGTGACCACGTGCCATCTTGGTGGTTGAACTTGTAAACCTCTCGTCTTCCCTTCTTTGGATCACTCAAATCAACACTCTCCACTTCCTCTGGCTTAATCACCACAACGCGGAAGTTCTCCCTCGCGACAGGGTGGTCCAAGTCTTCGACTTTCTCACCAATTTGGTGTTTTTTCTCATCGTATGGCTTGTCGACCTGCTGACCTGGTGGTGGGTTCTGAAAGCTGCCTGTGCGCAAATTTGTGGTCAGCTGAGGTGCTCTTTGGAAGATGAGGGTTAATGCTAGCGTTGCTTCATGACTCGTGGCTTGCATGCAACAACCAGAATGCTCGTGCTCAGCGGCAGGTTCTGCATAGCGGTCCAATGATCATGTTTGACCGCTTTCGATGTCGTGCAGTGCGCTATTCTTGGGCGAAGGTGAAGTTGCTCTCTGCTTGCGCGGAAAACCACATCTTCCACGATCATCCCAAGGACAGTTGGTGGACAGCGTGCTTGTAGCCGGTCTGCACAACGCCGTCGTCGAAACAAACATTTCGTTGAAGGAAACAGCAAGAACTCACCTCTCATACCAGGACTCATATTCCCAAAATGTCCTCTGATCTCCTTCGCCCAACTCCACCCCTCCACGCCATCCTCCTTCACCACCCTCATCCTCCTCCCCAGCTCACTCTTCACAGTCTTCACCCCACTCGTCTGCTCCTCTCCCACGGCATCAATATCCTGACTCGCAACCACATATGCCTCTCCCTTGATTCTCCACTGCATCATAATACCCTCATCTGGCAGCTTGACCCACCACACCGCCTCACAAGGACCCCCACCTCCACTCCCCTGCACCAAACTCTCATCATCCGCTTTCCCCGCACTCGATGCGAAGATTTCAAAAGGCTTTTGCATTCGGACATCGGTCGTGAAGCATGGAAGATCAGATTCGTAGACTCGATCGTTCTTCTCTGCGGTGTTGTGTTTGTTGTCTGGGAGTTCAGCCCAAAAAGCACGGAAGATGCAGAAGCGGGCTCGCGGGACGTATGGGACTGGTGTCTTGCCATCGCGGGACTCGGATCGAGTGGAGGGTGTGAGACTGCTAAAGACAAATTCGGGCGAGTCCATCTTGCTCAAGTGTGAGTGGAATAGCTTCTTCCATGGTGCCTCGCTCGTGGGCGGGCTGTTGGGGTTGGCGGTGGTGGCCATGTTTCGTCGGAACCAGCCGTTGCTGGTGGTTCGGGTGGGTGAAGTGTAAGGTGTGGAAGCTGTGGTGCCCGATAGGCTGCGTAGATGATGAGAGAGACGATTGAGCTGCTTGGAAGCTATGGTGGCTGCGGTATTGACTGATGAAGATCGAGTATGGATGCGAGCGAGATCGTGAGGATAGCGTTTGCAGGAATTGATGTCTTCTGATGACGAGTCTGCAGAGCGAGTAGAAGAGGATATGCGAAAATGAATTGGGCCAAATGTAAACGACAGATTGAGGTCATGTTCCATTGTGAAGCTCGTCCAGTATTTGACGTCTATGACGACGCGACGCGCATTGACTAGGCACAAGCTCCGATCGGCGTCAGATTAGCGAGGCTTTAGTCGATCTTTGATTCAGCCGACAAGGAAATCGTCACTTGGTGGAGAAGAGAGTACTGACCGACGAAGATGAAGTTCGCCTTGCCCATTTTTGCGTGTCCATGGCATTGTTATTATTTATTGTACGCTGCAAAGCAATCTCTTTTACAAACTCCTGCGTTTCGTTGCCCATTGCGACTTACGCATGCGTTGCGCCCGTCCGCCAGACAGAAGTCAATGTACCGCCAAACCCGTTGTTATCAAAAACGCCGTAACCAAGCACCCTCAAACACAGCGAAGCTATGCACAAACATATGCAGATTAGTCCTTGGAGCCCTCGCTGGCAGCTGCCTTTGGTGCGACGTTCTCATCTTGAGTAGCGTGCTTGCGTGGGGAGCCGTTCTGCTTCTTCTGTGCATGAGTGTTGCTCTTCTTCTGTGCATAGTTGGTGCCCTTCTTCTCTGTGAGGGTAGGGCCCTGCTCTCCGGCATGAGAGACACTCTTCTTCTGTGTATGCTTGAAGTTCTTCTTGCTCTTCTTCTTGTTGAGGCCACGATGTCCGCTCAAATTGCGCTCCATATTCTGAACGGCTCTCTGAGCATATGCCGACAGAGTTTGCAAGAAGGCCGCCTCGAAGCGGTGGCCAGCGTCCCTCGCGGTCGTGTAGACCTTCTCGATCCACTGCTTGGCGGCCATGTTGATGCTCCAAAGGTCATCTACTTCAACGCCCAAGACGTTATACTCCACTCCTCCCTCGTTAAAGGCGTACTCGAGTGCGCTCTCAAAATTGCCAATCGCGAGTGCAGTAGTCGAAGCGAAGCGGTAAGCCTTCATCAGTTGAGTGCATAGAAGCTGCTCCTCAATCATGAAGCGTATCCCATCCTCAGCCTGCACAAGAGCCATGGCTGGCGAGGCGGGGATGAAGCGTCCGTCAGGAGCCGCACCATGCATGTACTCACCTAAGCCCCAGAAGATACCGTTGAGGAGTTCGCGTCTCTGATCAGACATGCCAGTAGGGTCAGAGCAAGCAGCGCAAGTGCAGTGGAATCCGTATAGATCGTGGAGCTTCGGCAGACGGATATGCTGCATCTCATACCCAGCTCCTGCGCCCAGATAGTTCACCTGAAGTTCTTCACCAGGCTTGATGTCGCGCACAGCTTGTACGGTCTGCTTGCCAAGAACTGGGTTGTTGGTATGGTGTACGTTGGGAACGCACGAGTGATTCAAGCGCGATGAGACTTCGAAGGCTCCCAGGTTGCCATTGGCGAGTATGAAGGTGTTGCAAGCGAAGATGGAGATCACACGGACGTGCTCGGACAGGTGCTGCTCCAAGTCTGCTTCGCGAATTTGGCGATGGAGCGCGCAGACTCTGGCTGCGTGCTCGGCATCGAGATGAGGCGGCAAGAAGCTGTGCAGGGCATCGAACGCGGCCTTCTTGGTGGGGGAGAGGCGAAGGTACTCGTGGTAGGCGAGGTCGAGATTGCCCTGAGCGATCTCGAGGAGAGGCTTCTCGCAGATGATTCGAGTGCCGCGAGGGATGTGCCGACAGGCGAAGACACCAAGACCTTTGCCTTCACTGGCTCGTAACTCAAACAGTGGTTGGACGGCAGTGCGAGGCACGAAGTCCGGCGCATCGGCTTTCAGTGGCGAGGCGTTGCCCTTCGAGGTGGCTCGATCAGGAGCGCCGCTTGCCGGCGTTGAAGAGCGAGTAGTTGGGGTTGAAGCTGGACCATTGCTGACAGAGGTCTCACTATCTTTAGTGGCTGCCGACATCTGGTTGCTGGCGTCTGATGAGGTCGAGTCGGTGGGCGGACTGCTGTCGTCTTGCTTCTCAGGTCTGTCGAGAAAGAAGAGGACGTGATGCAGCGTCGTGCTGAGCGAAGTGACCGTGTTATCCATGTCGCCGTGATACTGTGTCTCAGGGATGGTGGATAGCGACGGTTCTCTGTTTTGTTGTCGTGTTTGACGGTGCGGTTGTTTTTCTCGGGTGGCAGTTTGGAGCAGCAACTTAGCGCGTTTTCCAGGGGTGCCTGCGGCAGGCAGCCTTGCGTCACACAAGGCAAGTGCAAACGCTGCAGTGGGCAATCTGAAGACCGAGGACACGCGTAAACACTCTGACCCGGCGCTATTGGTACTGAGAGCCGTAACTCGATCATGCTTCCCGCATTGTCTTCGCGCGCAGCTGCCCGAGACGGTCTCAAGGAGCGCACTCACGGCGGTTGCCCAGGACATCAGACAGCAGCAGCACGCTGTCTGCCGAGCCGTTTGACTCCATTGTCGACTGGAGCGGCACGTTCAAAGACCTGCGATTGAGATTTTGCAAAGGAACGAAGGCGTTAGGGAAGTTGATGCCAGCATTGGGCGAAATGGTCGCGAGAATATGAGGGTACCAGTGCCCAGAGCGATCGAAGTCCATTCTAGGCGAACCCATGAGGGGCGAGCAGCGACTATGTTCGCTTCGATGAGCTGAAAGTCTTCCTTAGAAGCTGCAATATGGCTCATCGTTGCCAATTGTGGAGCTGAATGACACAGGACCGTCAATTTTATCGATCAGACCAGTGAAGCCATATCACACCACGCCCAGCCTCCTCAACATGTTTGACACGTAATCCTCGGTTTATCGCGTTCTCCGCAGATGTCGTTCGGCGTGCTCATATCGCCCATCCTGTAGCTTTCTTCTTCGTGCGCACTTTCTCCGCTACCACATCGGGCTCGTGAGAGAGCTCTATGGGTTGTAAACCGAAGTCCGCCAGATTACGAGATCGCATAGCAGCCTCGTCCTCGAGTGCCAGTCCCTCCAACCTGGATTCCAACTCAGGACTGTCTTCATTTCCACCGTGTGCGACATCCGCCTCTTCGCCGTCTTCAACCTCGCTGCCGCTAGCGTCATCCTCATCTCCATCCTCATCTCCATCCTCATCTCCATCCTCATCTTGGTCGTCGTCAGCTGCTTCAGCCTGCGTGCCATCGAGAAACCTCTCACTCTCCTTCATCATCTTCTTGGAGAACCCACTAGCTTCCACCTCAATATCAAGCCTCTTCTCTGGATCAACGTCTTTCAGCGCGTCCTTCAGGAAGGGTCCTTTCGCATCACTTGTGTACTTGAATCGCCGCTCAAAGTATCTTTTTACGCAAGCCACGTCTCGATCGAAGTAATATTGCGCATTGGCGTGATTCGTGCTGACTGTTTGTGGAAAGTCAATCAGGATTGGGATCACCTGTACTGTTCCGTCTGCCTTGGACTTCTCTTTGATCAGAATGTTGAATTCGTTGAAGTCACCGTGGATCAGGCCCCGTTGTGCGAGTCGTACGATCAAGTCCATGAGCTCGGCGTACAGCTTGCCAGGATCGCCGACTTCGTCAACCATGCGGAGTGGGAAAGAGTCGATGAATTCCATGACAACAGTGTGGCGGCTCCATGCCAGCGGCTCTGGCACCGGGAAGCCCTCCCGGTAAAGTACTCTCATGAATTCATATTCCTTGTGGGCGGCCAGGCGAGAGAGATACTTCCAATCTCCTGTGCCTGAGTTGCCGGTTTTGCGAAGGTAGTCGCGGTTCGCTTTCACCGTTCGAAAAGAAATGCGCCCTAGTCGATGGAGTTTGAGAACTTGTTGGCGGCCCTCCGGTGATGCTGTAATGTAGATGTCTGACTCCTTGCCGACACCGATCTGATTGCCAAGTGAAAAGATGACATTTGATCTTCGATGCGCATTCAGTGCGAGGTAGTCGAGGCCGCCGTAAGTGAGGCGGTAGCCATCGTCTAAAAGTAATCAGTCACGAGTCACGAGAATGGTGAGCAGCGTCGTACATCTTGCGTTCTTCACTTTGGCGATGAGGCCGGCCTTGGCAAGATTCGATATGTTCTTGTGTATACCACTACCTCCTCTGAGTCCAGAAATCGACTGGATGAGTGGCGTGGGAACAACTTCATGATTCTTGCTTCCTTGCTCAAACTACACCTTTTCTTAGTACGATCTTGTGGCGTGAAAAGTGAAGAATTGCACCTACTGCAGCGAGCACGCGCCAGTCTTCGCTGGACAAATATCGCAATGCGCCAGTATCGAGCTTCATCGTGCCAGTCTGTGTTGTGAAGTTCGAGATGGCCACTGCATTTACATGTGACAGCGGCCAGAAAATTGCGGTGATGTCGTTGTCCGGGAGCCGCCACACCTTCCCGAACAAGCCACGCCATCGAAGCTGCTGCTGCTGTATCTAAGCACTTGGGCTCAGGCGACGACTAGACGCGTTGACAACATCAACTTCCACCAACCCTCTCCATCAATCACCACATCTTCGCTGAGAGCGCCCGCGGATAGCTCTCTTGATTGCCACTTGTGCCAGCCCGCCGGATCGATCGTCCGCCTCACCATCGAGCAGCGACAACACTATCAACACACCCGAGCCCTCGTGATCGTCAGAGATGGCGAAGGAGGCGGAGAAGCGCAAGGCCGTCGACAAGGGCAAGGGAAAGGCTGAAGACGGCAAACAGGCCAACGGCGTCAATGGAGCCAAGGCAAATGGCAAGGATGGCAAGAAGGACAACGACCTCGATTTGCCGCCAGAGGAGTTGAGCGAAGAAGACCAGAAGCTCAAGGATGAGCTGGACATGCTCGTGGAGCGACTAACAGAGTCCGACTCATCGCTGTACTCCGCCGCACTTGAAGCCATCAAGACGAGCATCAAGACATCGACCAGTTCGATGACAGCCGTGCCAAAGCCGCTCAAGTTCCTCCGACCACATTACGAGAAGCTCACCGAAGCATACGAAAAGTGGCCAAAGAGCTCTGAAAAGGACTCACTCGCCGACACACTGTCCGTATTGGGCATGACATATTCCGATGACGAGGATCGACGGGACACCTTGAAGTACCGACTGCTCGCGCCTGGCACAGACATCGGCTCATGGGGCCACGAGTACATGCGCCATCTCGCGCTCGAGATTGGGCAAGAGTACGAAGTCCGACAGCAGGAGGAGAAAGATTCCGAGGACATCACATCTTTGGCGCTGACGCTCGTGCCCTTCTTTCTCAAGCACAATGCCGAAGCCGACGCCGTCGACATTCTCTCCGAGCTCGAAATGATCGAGCACATCAAAGAGCACCTCGACGAGAACACATACAGCCGCGTGTGTCTGTACATGGCATCGATGGTGCCACTCCTCACATATCCTGACAACGACCGCTTCCTCCGCACTGCGCACGATGTTTACTTGCAGTACAAACAATACACGCAAGCCATCTCATTAGCGATCAAGCTCAACGATCTTGAGCTCATTAAGTCCGATTTCAATTCTGCGCCCGACAAGACCACGAAGCGCCAACTCGCTTTCCTCCTTGCCCGGCAGCGGATATCGATCGAGCTAGAAGGAGAAGACGCTGGGGATGAGGAGCTGCAAGAGTGCTTGAACAACACACGTTTGCCTACCTATTACAAATCGTTGGCGAAAGAGTTGAACGTATTGGACCCGAAGGTACCGGAGGACATCTACAAGTCACACCTGGAGTCGAATCGCACCGCAGGCCTGACCAACACAGATTCAGCGCGGCACAACCTTGCGTCAACATTCGTCAACGCTTTTGTTAACGCTGGTTTCGGCGAAGATAAGTTGATGCTGGTGGAAGGCGGTGTCAAGCAGAGCTGGGTGTGGAAGGTGAAAGAGGAGGGCATGCTTTCAGCTGCAGCATCTGCCGGTCTACTTCTCCTGTGGGATGTAGAGCTCGGTCTCGACAAGATTGACGCATATACATACGTCTCTGAGGACAAGATCAAGGCCGGCGCGGCGTTGGCCATGGGCGTCATGAATGCAGGCGTGAAGGTCGAAGGCGACCCAACTCTCGCACTCCTGGGAGACTTTGAGGGCAAGACTGTCGCAGACAAGGTTGCTCGCATCCTCGGTCTGGGTCTGGCATACGCGGGCTCAAACAACGAGGGCGTTCTCGAAGTCCTCCTTCCTCTCGTTAGAGACACTGGGTTGGAGATGCAGTTGTCTGCGAGTGCTGCGCTGTCTCTGGGCCTCGTATTTGTTGGCACAGCACACTCGGATGTTAGCGAAGCTATTATCGAGACTTTCCTTGATGAAGATCGTAACAAGCAGCTCAAGGACAAGTGGACGCGCTTCATGACCTTGGGCCTTGCAGTGTTGTACTTCGGACAGCAGGAAGAGGTCGATGTCATTCTTGAGACACTGAAGGCTATCGATCACCCGATGTCCAAGCCTGCGTCTGTGCTCATCGAGATGTGCGCGTGGGCAGGCACCGGTGCTGTGCTCAAATTGCAACAACTTCTCCACATTTGCAACGAGCATATCGAGGACAAGGATGACAAGGACGACGAGGACAAAGAGGAAGAGAAGAAAGAAGGCGACGAGAAGAAGGACATTGCCGGTGAACAATTGGTCCAGGCATATGCTGTGCTCGGTCTGGCTCTAGTGGCTATGGGCGAAGACATTGGCCAGGAGATGGTCCTCCGACAGTTCGGTCACTTGATGCACTACGGCGAGCCTAACATCCGGAAAGCTGTGCCTCTTGCGATGGGTCTCATCAGCGTGTCGAATCCTCAAATGAAGATCTACGACACCCTCTCTCGTTACTCACACGACAACGATGTCGATGTTGCAGTCAACGCAATTTTCGCCATGGGCATGGTTGGTGCTGGCACGAACAATGCTCGTCTCGCACAGCTTCTCCGACAGCTTGCATCATACTACCACCGCGACCCCAGTGCGCTATTCATGGTCAGAATTGCGCAAGGTCTGCTGCACATGGGTAAGGGCACATTGTCCATCAGCCCCTTCCACACAGACCGAACCGTTCTTTCAAGAGTCTCGGCTGCAGGCCTGCTCACCGTCGCCATTTCACTCATCGAGAACCCCAAGGCATTCATTCTGGGCGAGCATCACTACCTGCTCTACCACCTGGCTATCGCAATGAACCCTCGTTTCCTGATCACACTCGACGAAGACCTAAAGCCTGTACAACTCAATGTTCGTGTAGGTCAGGCTGTCGATGTTGTTGGACAGGCAGGACGACCGAAGACAATTACTGGATGGCAAACGCAGTCAACACCCGTCCTGCTTGGACACGGCGAGCGTGCAGAGCTCGAAGACGAGGAGTGGATCTCAGTCGCGAACACATTGGAGGGTGTATGCATAGTGAAGAAGGTGAGCACATTCTCTCAGCACTATTCTCAAGCTTGAACACATCACTAACAACTTCACAGAACCCAGATTGGGAAGCGCCGTAGAATACGCTACCAATTCACAACCTTGTTCGCTTTCTCGAAACGATCCCAAGCAACAAGGGCACGAGTCGTCTCGCCGAAGCTTACAGATTCGTCCACTCACTCATGGAAGCCCCAGATCCATGGCAGGCTGTCGCTATGGCTTACAAGGACGAAGAGCGTCCTGTAACTCGCGATGAAGTCTACAACGCATTTGGCGGTAATGTCGTGAGGTTGAGAAATCACTTTGATGACCGTCTTGCTGGCTGGCGATGGGATTCGGTTATTGTGGAAGTTTTGAAAAGTCAAGAGTGGCATGGACGTATACGGCTAGAATTGAAAGGGAAGAAGGATGAGAAGAAGAAGAAAGATGATGATCATGATGATATGAGTGGGCATCAGGAGGATTAGACTGGCTGGTTTTGGCTGGCTGGCTGGTCTGTCTTTCTTCTCTGCGCTTCTTCGATTACTTGGTCGTTACCTTTCCCTCATGCATCCACGTTGGCATCCACATTCGTATAGGCATAGATGAGTACAATAGTGATGTTGTATGGTATATTGTATCATTGACAACCCGTTCTCCTTCTTACGTTTCAATATCCGATGGCCCGTCATGACTTCATCGTCCTCGGCTCTCCGCCGAGACATGGGATATGCGCGGATCCCGGTCTATCGGGTTTCCTACAGTAATCCCGAATCGAACATGCACTCCACATCGCGTGTGAGGAGTGCGAGATTCCATGCGCCGATAGAAAGATACCGGAACCAGGCAAGATGCAGATGGTTGAGGTTTGCAATCGGGAAGTTTCGGACATTCTGCTTGCAAGTAATCTTTTTTCTCTGGGCCACATTCTTGTGGCATATCTATTTGGTATATCTACAAGCCACACAGCACAAGACTGGTCTCTTCCGTCGTGCATGCATCGCATCGCGTGACCCATAGCCCGTTTCATGAACAAGAAATTGTGAACGCCGTCCTTTTTCTCTCTTCGCTAAAGTGTAAAGCAAACCCGTAAAAGGTGTGTATCGTGTCATGACTGCTATCCCAGCTCTCACAAAGAGACCTCGACGCGGCCCTCGTTACCTGGAGCACCCTTGCCAAGCTCTGGGAGCATGTAGGTGATGTCATCCCAAGGATGTCTGTAGAGACCGCTACGGAGACGCTTCTGGTCGAGGAAGTGAGCAATCAGACCGATGGAGCGACCGAGCACGAAAAGACCGTTGAGGACACCCATCTTGAGGTAGTCTTCGGCTTCTTCGTTAGAGAAAGCACCGGAGTTGCGGAGGAGATCGACGAAGCAGACGGCGACACAACCATCGACGTTGAGGATCAGATTGTCCTTCTTGGACGTGGTGACGGTCTCGACGGCGATGGCGTAATCGAGGAGCTTGGTGGATGGGAAGTTCTGTTGGCAGTATTCCTTGACGAGCGAGACACGGAGATCGGGGTTGTTTCGTGACTTGACACGGTGACCGATACCGGGAATCAGCTTGTTCTCCTTCCTCATGGTGTCAACGAAGTCACGAGGAGAGAGACCCTTGTCGAAAGCGCGAGTGAACTCCTCGGCGGCGCCGTCCAGAGCACCACCGAAGCGGGAGCCGATTGTGAGCAGACCAGCAACGAGAGATGAGATCAGATCTTTGCCTGCACGAGTCGTGATGATGGTGTTCATGGCACCAGACACAGCTGGACCGTGATCCGCAGTAAGCATGAGAACCATCTCCAAAAACTTGGAGGCGTATTTGGGCAATCTGCGGCGGAACCACAAAAGGGACATGACACCACCAATACCAATGTCCTCCTTGAAGACCTCAGTTATGGGGATACCAGCGTACAGGAGTTCTTGGCCACGGTCGTCGGAAATAGTGGAGATGAAGGCAGCTGGCTTACGGATCAGACCGAGCTCCTGGGCCCACGAGTAATCAATTGGAATCTTTGGAACAGCTGGCTCTGGAGCAGGCTTGATTTGGCCTTCCTTGACGAGCTGTTGGTAGACCTTGGAGAGCTCCTTTGGCAGGTCCTCGAAGGTCTCTGGGACGAAGAAACCGGCGTCCCTCATCGCCTTGTTCTTCACGGCAGCTTGCTCGAGCTGAGAGTTGGCCATCGAACCGGCGTGACCGAATTGCACCTCAGTCTTGAGCATGCTAGCAACGGTACCGATGGCCCAGGCGACGACTGGCTTCTTGATGGTGCCGTTCTTCTTGGCCTCAATGACACGGTACTCTTCCACACCACCGACTTCACCGAGCAAGAGCAGGATCTTGCACTCGGGATCGGCCTCGAAACGGAGCATGTGGTCGATGAAAGTGGTACCAGGATATCTGTCACCACCAATGGCAACACCCTCATAGACACCATCGGTCTCTTGGGCGACAATGTTGTTCAGCTCGTTGGACATACCTCCGGACTTGGAGACGTAGCCGACGGAGCCCTTGCGGTAGAGCTTGGAAGCCACAATGTTGTCCATCATACCACCAGTGTTTCCGATCTTGAATGCACCTGGCTTGATACCACCAACAGTGGCAGGACCGATGATCGTGACACCCTTCTTCTTCGCAACGTGGAGAATCTCACGTGCTCGTCGCTCCGGCACACCTTCCGCGATGATGGCAATCGACTTGATTTGTGGGAACTCCATGAGCTCCATGGTCGATTGGTAGACGGATCGGGAAGATGCGAAGTTGACGACGGTGTCGACATCGCTGTGCTTGGCGATGGCGTCCGAGACCTGCTGGTAGACCGGGAGGAGAGTCTCGGAAGTGCCCCAGTACATCTTGCTGACGAACTGGCCACCGAAGGTGTAGATGATCCCGGCTACGGAGGGAGTCTTGCGCTTGCAGATGAAGTCGAAATCGAGCATGCCTTGCACGGCCTTTGTTTGCATACCGCTGGGGAGAAGTCAGTATTGCGTCACTTGCCATTGGGATCTCCTGCACCTACTAGACAAAACATCTCGTCTTGGGGTGGAAGAGAGTGTGCTGTGGAGTGGGGCTCAGAGGCCTGCTGGGAGCGACGAAGCGCTGGATGTTGTCGTTGGCGGACAGGCTGCTGTCCTTGTGTGTGCCATTGACGCCGTTTGCGCCATTGGTGGTGGCCATGGTGGGCGGATTTCAGCCCAGGACAATTCTATGTGATTTCGCGAGTGCTGTGGATGTTCTCGTCAGTTCACGTTCCACTCCGCAACTTCCACAGCTCTGTGACTGCCACGTCTGCGATGGCGATTGCCGCTGCGAGGGTGGAAACGGGGGCAGCCAGTCTCAAACAACCCGAACGCGGGCAGTTTCGAGCTCTGGCAGCTGACGCCAGAAATGCTGGGGACCAGCCGGGCGGGAATTGGGAATGCAGACTTACCACGGAGAGGATTGTATTGTGCCGAGAGAAGGAGGGAGAGAGGAAGATGGAGAAGGAGGAGGTGCGGCGGGGAGTGCGAGGGAGAGATGGGCGGGTGGGTGTGATTTCTTGTCGTCGGACGTTGTCGAGCTGGTGGTGATCCCTGCGTGCCCCCAAAGTATATTGGCTTCAACGCTCCTCTCCCGACGCCGGTGGGAGGCGGACGGGGATCCGCTGGACTCGTCGTCACACGCGCCATCTCATCGGTCCGGCGTGCTGCTGCCGCCAACATCAGGCCTCTCGTTCTCGTGAAAGAACGCGCGGGTCCCACCGCTCAGCAACTGCAGAGTCGTACCATCCGTGCTCCTCTCACCACTTTTGGCCCTTTGCACAATTCACACGCGGAGCAATTCACACACGCGAGCGAGCCCGACAGGGCTTCGCCCCGCCCGCCCTCGTTCTCGCTTTCCGGCAGCATGCGCTGCCCTGAACTTGGGGGATGGACATGTTTCTGCTGAGGCTCATCGCGCTGCCCCTCCACGCGAGCGAGCAACGAGCGGGCGTTGATATCAGCTTCCATTTCAGCTGCATCCACGCGCGCCACGGAACGCATGGGGAGCGGCTCTGCAGCGCCTGGCGAGCCGACCACGCCCGTCGTCGCGCAGCCCTCCCCGGCAAAACATTTTGTAGGGAGGCCCAGCGTGCGTCATGCGCAGGGCCAACAGTGCGCGCTGGGGTTGGATTGTCGATCGCCGACGGGAATTTCCGCTTGCGCGTGGGCCTGCATTTGCGCCCGCGTCTAGCGCAGCTCATCGCCTGGGAGAGCTTCAACATGTCTGCGTCGAGCGCTGATGAGACCGTCCATCCCGAAACCCGTTGTCGTCCTGTCCGACTCCCTGACCGTCCTCCATTCCTCTCCCACTCGCTCCTCCCTCTCACACCTTCCATTACACCTACACATCTCATTCCGGCTCCTCGCTCCAGCGCAAGTGCAGCCGCAGGACCTTCTTCAGCCTCGAGGTGCGTAGTCAGATTTTATTTTTAAAGCTCCAGCTGGGCCCTGGATTCCCATTCCCGTTGACTGCTGCACCGCTTCGGCCTTTTTTTTGACACGCCCATCGAACCCCCGAGCGCACTTTCCCGTGGCCTGTTCCCTGCGAAGAAGGAATTGGAAGTCTGCGAGCCTGCGCAAAAAGAGCGGAAACCTGCACTCAACTCACGGCGAGAGAGAGACATTCGCAGCACTCGAAACACCTCTAGCGCCAAGCTGCCACCGCAACTCACCCGCGGGCGCCTTCCCATTGTTGTACAGCTTCTCGCTAAGCTTTCCTCACCGTCACCCGCAGTTTCAACTGGGAGCCCGGGGATCATCACGCCAGCTGCACCGCCAATTTTTCACTGCCCGGAGCTGTCTTGTTCGGACATCTGCTTACCAAAAGCCAGCAAACAGCTTTCTGAAGGAATTCACGTAACCACAATCTTGCAAACACCACCACAATGTCTGCGAAGCCAATCACAGAAGCAGATGGCAAGGCCATTCTGAACTACCACTTGACCCGCGCGCCTGTCATCAAGCCAACTCCTCTCCCACCTTCATCAACGCACAACCCACCAGCCAAGCTTGCCACAATAACTTTTGCCGATGGCGACGATGTCAACGGTGTTCTGGACGCTGCGGAGGCCAAATACCCATTCCTCCTCCAGCAAGGCGCCAAGTTCGTTGCAAAGCCAGATCAATTGATCAAGCGACGAGGCAAGTCGGGACTTCTCAAGCTCAATGCTACTTGGGCAGAGGCGAAGGAGTGGATCGCAGCACGCGCAAACAAGATTCAAAAGGTCGAGCACATTGAGGGCGCTCTGAGGAATTTCCTTGTCGAGCCATTTGTGCCTCACCCGCAAGAAACCGAGTACTACATCAACATCAACTCCGCTCGTGAGGTATGCAAGAACCCGCTTTTCACCCCACGTGGAAATTTGTCTGACCAAAATTGCAGGGTGATTGGATCCTCTTCTACCACGAGGGTGGTGTTGATGTGGGAGACGTCGACGAGAAGGCTGCGAAGCTGCTCATTCCAGTCGACCTCAAGGAATACCCAAGCAACGAGGAGATCGCCAAGGCACTCCTCCCTAATGTGCCAAAGGGTGTCCACCCAGTCCTCATTGACTTCATTTCACGACTGTACGCCGTCTACGTCGACTGCCAATTCACCTACCTCGAAATCAATCCGCTCGTCGTCATCCCCAACGCCGAGGGAACCTCCGCCGATGTCCACTTCCTCGATCTCGCAGCAAAGATCGACCAGACCGCAGAATTCGAGTGCGGCGTCAAGTGGGCTGTTGCACGCGCCCCAGCAGCGCTCGGTATCCCAGTTGCGAGCACTGGCTCCAGCAAAGTCTCGATCGATGCTGGCCCACCGCTCGAGTTCCCAGCTCCTTTCGGTCGTGAGATGAGCAAAGAGGAGGCATACATTGCAGAGATGGACGCGAAGACCGGTGCCTCGCTCAAGCTCACCATCCTCAACTCACAAGGACGTGTGTGGACACTGGTTGCTGGTGGTGGTGCTTCCGTGGTCTATGCCGATGCCATTGCATCTGCTGGCTTCGCTGGTGAGCTCGCCAACTACGGAGAGTACTCTGGTGCTCCAACCGAGACACAAACCTTCCACTACGCACGCACAGTCCTCGACCTCATGCTGCGAGCACCACAACACCCAGAGGGCAAGGTCCTCTTCATTGGTGGTGGTATCGCTAACTTCACCAACGTAAGTCTCCTCGCCAAATCCGTAACATATCTTCCCGAAGTCCGGCGCTAACTCCTGCACAGGTCGCCAGCACATTCAAGGGTGTCATCCGCGCACTTCGTGAAGTCGCACCTCTTCTCAACGAGCACAAGGTCCAGATCTGGGTGCGTCGTGCAGGTCCCAACTACCAGGAAGGTCTCAAGAACATCAAGGCCGTGTTCAAGGAGCTCGATTTGAACGGCCACGTCTTCGGCCCCGAGATGCACGTGTCGGGTATTGTCCCACTTGCGCTTATTCCTGGCAAGTACCACGAGGGCATCAAGGAGTTCGAGGGTTAAACTTCCTTCTTCGTGCTTGTATGATGCTTGATGCCGGAGTTCGGATGAAAGAGGCGACCCGGTCGCTGTTATTGCTGTGGGAATACAAAAATGCTTCGTATGAATGACACGCCGGATGAGTACGGACGACACAGGCGCACCCTTTGCGTTGCGCTGGGAGCATTGCACAGGAGTATATAGACACTTTTGTACGCGGATACCACTTGCTTGCTCTGATGCTTCTTTTCGTGCCTCCCAAGTACACGCTTGATCGTAAGGCACAGGCAACCATTGAGACACTTTCGCGGCCATCTAGCGCCCTTGACATGATCACCCTGAGCCTCACATGTTCCCATCCTCCTCAGATAGTTGTGCAGGAAGTCAGTATAGTTTGCAAAGAGCGAGTCAAGTTCGCCGTGTGAGAACAGAATTCATGCCTCAGGCCAACTTTCCGCTGTTGCGCCTCAAGCTCCGACTCTCCCAAAATCTCCACTAGCAACTTCAACCGCATCCGCTACCAGCACTTTGCGTCAACACGACCACAACATCGCGCTTCACAAAGCCCTTCGAACCCGTCGCGATTACCGCGCGCAAACACCGCAACAATGAGCGTACGTTCCCCTTCCACCCTGTCCTCTCCCCACCACAACCATCGCAACCACGAATCACCCCCCAACTAACACCTTCTTCTTCTACCGCATAGTTCATCCCCCTCAACCCTCGCCCCATGCTCCAAGGCCTCGTAAACAAAGACGTCATCGTCCGCATCAAATGGGGACAAGAATACACAGGACGTCTGGTTTCCGTGGACTCGTACATGAATATCCAACTCAGCGGTGCGGAAGAAAAAGCGGCGAATGGACAGGATGGCGGGGTGTTGGGACAGGTGTTGATCCGATGTAATAATGTCCTGTGGATTTCGGCAAAGGATAAGCAGGCGAATGGAGGAGATGCGGAGATGGCTGGGTAGAAGAGAGACGACAATTTGAGTGGGTGAATTGAGGAGATCGAAAAACAGATTGTGCGACCTCGCGCCAGGATGAGGCGGAAGAAAGGATGCACGCGCGAGACCTCGGAGAGACATGCATTCGTCGGGAAGAGAAAGACTCGCAGAGTGCAGGACTTGAATACCTGCAATGGGGCGAGAAGAGAACGCATACGCATGCTCCGCATGGACGAGACTCGGCGGGCTTGTTTGAAACAAGCAGAGAACACGCCAAATTGGTCACAAAAATGGCGTTGCCTTGGACGCTACGATCAGGTTAGTAGCATGCAACAAATGATCACGAAATATTTCACTTTTGTGCTGAACGGCCATTTCTCTTCTTAGCTAGTGCCAAACTGCGAAAAGAGGGAGCAAGTTCGATCAGACAGCTGCGAACGCGCAGAAACTGAATTTCTCTTGTTCATAGAAACAATGCCGTTCATTGAAAAGGGTATCACAGAAGAGTATGTACAAGTCATCCTCCGGCACGCGCACTGCGCAAGACACTGTTCTCTCCAGCTCTTCTCTTCATTCCCGCCTCATCGGTCGTAAAATCATAAAACAGTTCGTTCCCTCCGCACCCGCATCAAACATGCTCGCGCGTCAGCGTAGGTCGGATGCCGTTTGGATCAGCGAACGGATCATGTCTCGCTTCCTCCATGCTGGGCCTCAGACTCGCCGGATCCTGCGGAGCCCCCAAGTGAGTTCTTCCGGCCTCAGCGTTCTTCATCTCCCACGATCCTATTCTTTCGTGACCGCGGGACTCATCGACAACAGAAGCGCCCACCATAGCTCCTCCCTTGGGAATAGTCAAATCTTGATCGCTCTGCATTTTTCTTCCACCTTTGAACCCTCCGAGGTCACTCTTGCGATCGTGCTTTTCGCTTCGGACTCGCACGCCGCCAACGAGCATTGCCAAACCAAAGAGAATTCCGGCGATCACGAGCGCGATGACCGCGCCGACGACACCAGCGACAGCTGGCGCCAAGCCATGGTGGCGGTGAGAGCCTCGTGAAGCAGAATCAGATTCGTTCCCGTCTTCGTCAAATGCAGCGCAGAAGAGTGTTGTCGCGCCACATTCGTTGCACCAGTTACCGATGCCTGACATGGCAATGTTATTCATCCCGTCGCGGAAATCCTCCCATGTCATGTCACTTTCGATATTTGCGCGACCGAAGAGAGGGTATGAGCGGAAAGGGTTGGAATCCTCGTCTTCTGTGCCATTGCGGAATAGGAAGCGCACGTAGAGGTCGTTAGTGCTGGGGAATGTGGATGTGTCGTTCGTGATGCTGAACAGCTCAAAGACGACCGAGGAAGCAAAGTCGGCTGTTCCGAAGAATCGAGAATCACGCTGAGGCAGACCGGCGAGCGCGAAGAAAGATGTGAGTGGGTGATAGTCGGCGAAGAGGAGATTCAGCTTGTTGCGGCCGAAGTCAGAGTAGTTGATGGATGCGCTCAGCAATTCCAGGACTCGGGAGGCGAACATGTTTCCTGCTACTGTGGAGATGCTGCCATCGACAGGTTGTTGCTGCACACGTTGCCGAGTTGTAAGCCTCCGAGCAGTAAGATTTCCAAGCTGGCCGTATTGCTGCTCATCAGCCAGATAGCGCAAAGTGTCGAGGAAGCTGGTATTGGTGGTGGAGGAACGATATCCAGCCAACTCGTCTCTGACAGTCGCGTTATATGCATTCTGATACCGTAGGTAATCGTAAATCGCATAAGCGTTATCATAGCTCCAGTAACCCTGGTCTAGGACACCGATGAGTGTTGCGCTGCCCACTGCAGCATAAGTGCCATTGAATTCTTCGCCTGTTCCATCACTGCCTCCTGCCGTGTCCGATAATTCTGCTGCGATCTCGAACGACGGGCAACCTAGGTTGCCAGAGAGGTAGATGTAGTTTGGATCATTGGGGCCAGCGGTTCGGAGCTGTGGGTATTGGTAGCCGCCCAATGGCGTTTGAACCTAGGCATGTCAGCTGTGGCGCGTATATCGAAGGCTGAGACAACTCACAACTGTGCCATTCGCAGGTGTGTACACTCGATATGGATCGGCGTCCTCGTTGGTCCCATTCCCTGGAGTATATGCAGGATACAAGCCTTGCATGAACGCCTGCTGTGTGGCCAAATTGTATTGTTGCTCTAGTGCCAGCGAGGTGGTCTGAAATTGGTCATATCGATTTTTGTCGAGTCCAACAAGCTCGCCACCCGAGGCCTCATCGCCGACGGTGCCATTGCTCACTCTCATGTAACGGCTGCGGAAGAAGCTGCCAGCTGCGAAGGCTTCCTGAGCGCCAGTAGAGGTGATCTGAGATGGGGTCTTGCCCAAGATTTCTGGTGTTCGTTCGCCAGTCCTCGTGAAGACCACGCTAGACCAGACGACATATCGTGGTGCTGTGCTATTCTGTGCAGACGCCCCAGGCGCAAGCAGCAGTGCTCCAACAAGAGCTGCGGCGGTGGCGAGCATCTTGACCGCCTTCAATCGCGCGTGGGTGGTTCGACAATCCTGCGGCTGCCAGCAGCGCACGCCAGAGGTATAGAGGGAGTCTTGCTCGCCGGGGAGTGATTCAAATGACGGCAATGAGCAGGGGAAAGGCTCACCTACCTGGACCAGAGGGTGGAGCTACGGGACTTATCATATGCGAGCTCTTTATCGGCCATGTATCCGATCAAGGGCAGCGCCCAGCACGCCATGTGAGTTGGGCCAGAGCATCGTGTGAGCTCCCAGCCGCACACATTGCAGCACGACATGCAGCTACGTGCCATGAAAGGCTGAAAGAAGGAAGCACTTGACCTGTTCCAGCGTGTCTCTGCGCCGTGCCGAAGGTGGGGTGCATATTGGCTCGATTTGACTTTCTGGCATCGTGCCGATGAGTTCTTGGGCATGTCTCTCGCCATGCAGCGACATCTTCGTATCGCTAGGCTCGTGGGACAAGGACCAGGGCCCCTTGGTGCACTTTGGTCGCTTCGTCAGACTCACTGATCGTTGTGATATTGGCGAAAAACGAACGCGACTGGTGATGGAGGAGCGCAGTTGGCTTTGCGGGGTGTGACGACCGGCTGAGTCGGGGCTCGGCAAAAAGCTTGGACGCCAGGATGGAAAGAACGAGGTTGGTGAACTTCACGTCCATGCCCGAGATCACGATATGGCACGATCTGTGCCACTTTGCACTCTGGTTGACTTTCGACCCGCTCACAAAGACCATGGAATCCTGCCAAAAGTCTGGCAGTAGTCAGGCTGAGCGAAGAACGGAGCATAGAGGACTTGTGCGATTTTCCTTCATCTGTCAGCTTGTTACACAGAGTACTCAGAGTTAAGCATGTGGTATACCCTCGCCAATCCGCATCCGATATTCGCACCACCCAGCGGTCTCATCTGCGGTGGAATTGAGAAGCGTGACCTTAACATCGAATGCAGGATATGCGGTCCTGCCCACGTGAACTGAGCGTGAAGATTCTGATTAGATCCAACGACGTTGCGATGCCCAGGGATTCCCTCGTCGAGCCTCGTCGAGCCTCATCAAGCATTGGATTGCAATCACTACTGCGTGCAACCATGCCTTGGGGCTTCTCTCCAGATGCCAAGATTTCGCTACTGGTGTTCAGAGGAGAAGAGCTAACAGGGCTTGCCGAGGCTGCGTAACTCTGACTTCATGTGCGCGAGGAATGTGGGAACTGCCTGCGCGAGCGCCAGATATATAACAAGAAAGCACCTCACCCATCTAGCAAGAACAGACGAACAACGAACAGAAAGTCAACCACAAGACGCTCGCAACAATGGCCTCAAATCTCAACGTCCCCCTCCTCTCCATCCCATTCTATTACGTCCTCGCCATTTTCCCACATGGCTGGGCAATCTCCAAAGCTGCCAAAGGCGACATGAACCGCCACGATAACCGCAACCCAAAGGGCTCGACCTTCCACGAATCACTACGCAAGCGCCTCACATCTGCCGAGTTCGCTGCATTTGAGCGAGCAGAATCTTGCCACAGAAATCATTTGGAGAACATGCCGCTTTACGTTGCTGCCGTCTTCGCAGGACTGCTCGCCGAGAACAAACTCGGCAAAGGAAGCGTTGGACTGGAGAGCTTTTTGTATGGCTGGAATGCGATTCGGATTTTGTATACGGCGAATTATTTGACGACTGAGACCAGGACCTGGAGCTACTTGAGAAGCCTTCTGTATTTCGCCGGCACTGGCTGGGCGTTTGCGATCCTTTATCGTGCTTCGAAGGCTGTGGGAGAGCAGAATTAGGGCAGAAGCCCCGTGGAATTACGACGCTTGGACCAAGATTGCGCACAGCGCGGATGGCAATCAGGCACGGAAAAGAAAAACGTGGATGTCTAAGGAACTTCCTGAGACTAATTGCACAACTAGATTCACGAAGATTAACCTGACTTGATCACGCCGATTGCTCGGTTCTCGCTAAGTACTGGTACCATCGCAGACACATTTCGAAGTAACACAACGCTCGACTGCTCCTAAATTCAAGTCTTCTCACTCTTCCAGAGCGTTGTCCGCCTTCTTAACCTATGACGCTCTTCAACCACCTTCAGACTTGTCGCTTTCGCTTCGAACAGCCTCCGCCCGCTGTGTCCTCTGGACCTGATCGAAAGCACGAACGGGCGCTGCGGGAACTGCGAGAACTGCCTCTGTTGCTGTAGCCATGGCAGTGACCTGAGGCAGTTGCGTTGTATGAGCCTCGTCATTGTCGCTATCATTGATTATCTCTGGCGCCGCCTTGACTGTGGAAGTTGAAGTCGTCAGGGTCATCTTTCCGGGAAGACATTCACTCGGTCTGTGACCCGGTCGCCCCTTGCGCTTTTCGCAAGCACGGTACTTTTCGGCGGCTTTTCGAATCCTCATAACTTCTTCGTGGCTTGCTTGCTTCTCGACACCATATCCTTTGAGTCCTTTCTTGAAGTCCGGATCGATCATCAGCAGCATTTTTAGCTCCCCAAACTTCACTTTGAAGACAATTTTCTCATTCCTGAGCTTGATGGGTTTCCTCTTCGGCTTCGGCTTGAAAGACTGGATTGGTGGAGGCTGTGAAAGCCACTCCGGTTCAGCATAATAAGACCATCTCCATAGACGATGGTATGGCCAGTTGCTGACCATGCGGTGACAAATATGCAGAAACTCGGCGAGGGCGAATGACACTACCGGTAGCAGTAGTAGGGCTAGGAGACGCAAGTTCATCGTGGTGGCTCGGTCCAACGAGGGGATCGCTGTTTTGCAATTGTGGTTGCTGTGCTTTTGTTGAGGCTTTGGACACAAGAAGGTGAGTCGAACGAATAGTATTTAGAATACCAGGAGTTCACTTGAGTGACCAGCGAAGTTTTCCTCCCTCTGGTGCCACGGCCCGCGAGTACACCGACCCAGTATGAAGCGTGCCAATCCATGGATGGTCCGGATACGGTACAGAATGTGGAGTAGTGCGGCCTCGTGGGAGTTTTCTGGTTCAGATCTGGATTTCATCATCCAATTTTCAGAAGTCTCTCCCCAGGACTGGTGTCAGATCGGACCATCATGATGTTCAAAAGCACTCTTCGTTCTTGCAGAGTGTCGGCGTCTGTTTGTGATGGAAAGAAATGGGACGAAGGGGTGTGGCAGATGCCACTTCTGTCGAACTTGGCCGGTAAATTCTGCCAATTGGCCCCGTGTGGTGGCCTCGAAAGAGGGGGTGACTGAGAGTGGTCGCTCACAAAGCATACCATTGCTGTGAACCAGAATCCCTTAGAAATCCTCGAAGATACCACATTAAGAACTCTTGGCCCTCGTTGGCACAGAGTTGTGCTGTGGGTCAGAGAACGACCACGACGGCAAAATTTCTCCAGAATATACTGAATGTGCGAAGTTGCTGGATCTGGATCGCTGCTAGCTTTCAGTGGTACTGTAGCTCAGAGAAAGAATCTCTGGATAAGGCATCTCTGAGAAATGGAACCTGTGCCTCATCCATGCATCTTGACTTGCGACGGCTTTCCGTCGCAACTCGTTCAGAGAATTCTCGAGAATTAAGGATCTCTGAGAATCGATCAAAGTGCCAGGTTGATATCTCTTGAACCACGTTCGCTTTCATTGGTAACTTAGCGCAGAGAAAGGGACGCAGAAAACTTTATGACTTTGTGGACC
>PNEN01000502.1:0-10243 GCA_002933655.1 Cercospora berteroae | reverse complement strand
AAAAAAAAAAAAAACTTTCCCTGCGCCAGTGGATCTCCTTCCCCCACAATCACTTCTCCGCCACTCCTCCCTTCCCTCCCTTCCTTCCTTCCCTTCCCTTCCCACCTTCCTTTCCTGCCCTACAATTCCGTCCAAGTCATCTCCTCGAAGTCGCATGGCTCCCGGATAGCCTGCTCACTCTGCTGCCCGGCGAGGTCGACTATGACCGGGGCCATCTCTTTCCAGCCAATTGATTGTCTTGGGCTCTGATCTGCCACTTGGCCGGCCCGGAAGTTGCACCAATCCTGGAGCATCAGGAGGGTGCAGGCGTGAAAGCGGAGTGGCGCTTGGTATGTGCGCCGGAAGATTCTGCCGGTGGGAGTGCGCACCAGGGCCATGTAGTAGACGATGGCAGACATGTTGGCTTGGTGGGTGTGTGTGTCTCTGTTGGTAGTTTTGGTGGAGAGTGGTGGCAGTGTGTCGATTCGTTGGCTCGAGTATGTCTGAAGCTGTTAGAGAAAGGATGGGCAGAGGGCATGGTGGGCTGTAATACATATGGGTGCAAAGAGACACTCATACTATTGGTACTAAGGACAGCGCCAGAAGTGGATGCATCACCGTATCCGTTCGTTGTGGTCGGGAGGCCTCATTAAGTAAGTTTCGTCCTTAGAAAAATCGTCCTCGATTCCTTGACGACACGGTGTCAGAATCCTGTCAGTATCCATAAGTATTACACGCCCCCCGTCAGGTCTGCTCCCATAACTTCGAAGAGTACTCTTACCAACAGCCACGACGAACAACTTCTCTTCAAAATTTCACAAAACCCAACATGTCTCAGACATTCTTCGAGCCTACGCCGGCAACAGGAGTCAGCAAGTACCCCAAGACCACCAGAGTCTGGTTCAGAGACGAGACTTACGACATGCCAACACCACCACCACAAGAGCACAAGAAAAATGTGGTGCTAGCCAAAGTCCCCAAGCTCTACCGGGACACCAAGATCGCCTTCAGATGGCACTTGCGTCGCCTCTTTCCGGCAAATATATCTGCTCACCTGCGCGCTCTCTGCCCACAAGGCCAGGTCCGAGACGTCACGTATTGGGCTGAGGTCTCGATTTTCAGCGACAGTATTCGAGAGCCACACGCTGGTGCCGGGAAGACGACTGTCCAACGCGTCCGCAAATGCCGACAGATCCGTCCTGGAAGTGGAAAGCATAATTTCCAGCTGATGCAAGCGCGGGAGTGGCTCGAGGAGCAGAAGGAGAGATATGCGGATGTTAAGACCGAGATGGTGATGGGCTGGTATGCGAGGCCGCGCGGAGCTGGACCAGAGACGGATTGGGAGAAGTGGGGTGGAGAATGGTGGGATTTGTAGGACGAGACGCGAGATTTGGTGTTGTGAGAGGGCGCAATCGTGGGACTGAGCTGTAGTAATGTTTAGCTTGCTTGGATTGTTGTAGTATGCAGAATGTCAAAGTTTGATCATCTACCATCTCATCAAATCACGGTGCAGGTACGCAACGCCGGTAATCGTTAATGCGCGCACAACTTCGCCACTTTTCATCTTTGCGTACGCTGGCTCCAGGGTGACACTAAAAGCGGAACACCTCGATCACAGTACTTCGACTTCTCTGCGGTCCTGACACCGAATTTAACGAGAACAAAGTGCCCTGCAGTTGCATACGGATGCGCAGAACCTGTTAGAGGTGTTTAGAGCGCTTTTCGGCTCAGATTGCGGCTGTATTAAGGTGATTTTGCTGTTCGTCGCTGGTGAGGGTGATCCGCTTTTTTTGTCACCCTGGAGCCTGGGATCCATGTTTCAGATCGTGAATAGGTGAGTGAAGGCAGTATAGGTACATGTGAACTTCTCGTTAATACCACAGGATATATACAGACCCGTTTCGGTGCCTCCGCAGAGCCGCAGCCAGGGTTCTCGCGCTCTACTTTGTCCGCACCTGCTTCAACTTCTTCGGACTGTGGATGAACTGATCCGCATAAGCCTTGGGCACGAACTTCCTCGTATTTGGTTCCTGCACAAAGTACTCGTAGCCTTGCTTGTTGGCGAATCGAATGGCGTCTTCCTTGGAGTTGAAGTTCAAATGGGTGCCTTGCATGAAATCGGAAGATGATTGCCAGCCCATAAGAGGGTTCTCCCAGCGGTGGCCTTTGCTGAGAGGATCCCAGTCCATGCGCCATGAGTGGCCAGTCCAGTCGCCGGATTGAGTTGCGGTCTTAGCGGGTTTGTAGATGCTGCAAAGTATGTTAGGAGAAAGGCTTCGAGCTTCGCTTTTGTGCCCGCTTTGAACGTACCGGACGGTGCGTGCTTGCAGCTCGACTGGTGCGCCAGAAAGCACAGCAGCCGGTGTATCGACGCCTGGCTCGCTGCCGTCCATGACACGAAGCGGGACAGGGGAGAAGTTGCTATAGCCTTCACATCAGCACACTCTTGTCTGGTGGCTCGCCCAATCCTCCTTACGATGTCCTGTAGTCGACAGCCACATTCCAATCAGGCTGGTGTCGGGGTTGTCCCTCAGCAGCTCCTTCTTGTCGAATAGTCACACTCGATGTCGAAGCTCGTGCAGCTGGTGCGGCTTCGGTCGCCTCTGGGCGATTGTCTCGAGACTGCTGGTTCGGGGCGACAGAATCGCTGCTCTGGAAGCGCGCCAGAGTTGGAACGCACTGCGACAGTGCTGGCCGGACAGCTGCAGCACGCAGCATTGCTGCTGTTCGGAGCGAAGCCATAGCGGGGGATATGTAGGTGTGTTCGTTGCTGTGCTATGTGTAAAGGTCATGGCATTGAGGTCGGCGTGATTGGCACCCGCCTGCGCGGTTCATCCCGAGAAGCGGCATTGGTGATCTCGAAGCAGACATCACCCAACTCTTTCCTGCCAGCGACACAGCACACACACCACCGCAGTCATGGTTTCCTCGATAATTCCCCCAAAGGTGCGTTCATATGTTGATGCGCTCGGAGACATTTGCTAACCACTTTCCGTCAGGTTGCTTCGCCCAACGTACGTCCGCTCCTGTCCCATCCGTTACCGCGACCACTTCCGAGCAGCGATATTCACCTTCTCGCCTGCCCACGACCCCCGAGACCGCCATAGCCACAGTTACACGTGGAGAGGAAGACTTCAGAAAGCTAATACGAGCTGTGACAGGCCATCGGCAGCACCAGCGACGCTGCGCGCATGCAGAACGTTGTCGGGTTCTACGAGAAGCTCCCACGCGGCAGCGCACCACAAGCCAAGCCAAGCGGCCTCCTCCAGAGATATCAGGCCAGATACATGGGCAACAAGGCATCTCCATGGCGTACGTACAAATCCTCGGCTACGAAAGGGCAATTATGGCGGAGAAGGAAAACGGAGGACTAATAGCGGAGCAGCACTCGTCCACGTTATCGGCACTCTTCTCGTCGTCGGTTATGCTCAGAACTACTACTTCCATCTTCGTGAGTTGGGTGACGTCCTGCAAACTGGTTTGGCCACTAACATGATCCCTCAGGTCACCACAAGAACAATGCCCACTAAGCGGCACATGAAACGATGGGGTATAGAAAGGTTTCTAGAGCTATGAAGCAGAATCTGTATATATAAGGATACGAAGCTGCGTCGAGCGAGTTTCTTTTGTGCCATATTACACGTTCGTTGTCCTTGTTTCCAAACCAGTCACGTGACTCAGATCGAGTAGTATCTCTATGCTGTCGCGAGTGAGAGCAGAGCATATCTGAGGTGAATCGAAAGAACAGGTCTGTTTCATTCCTGACTCATCGTGAGTTGGGCAGAAGCGCAGTGAAAGTGAAAGTGGTACGCGGTGACCTAGTGAGAGACCCCCGTCGGCTGCATTTGGCTTTGCGCGGAGGCTGACTTCGCCGCCCGAGACGTCTGGATCGTACAGCCTCACCTCCGGTCGACCACCTCACTTCCTCCCCTCCCCCTTCTACACACATCCCACACGACTCCTCCCTCCGCGCTCTAAGTAGCCGGATACCGCGAACGAGCCGTCGCCGAAGCGCGAACTCCGAGATCGCGACGACCGCCACGAACCCGAGCAGAAACAGCGCATAGCGACCGGCGGAGCACAGAACAGGCTGCATCCGACTCACCACCCACCAGAGCACGCACGCTGGCAGTCTCAGCCTCCTTCTGATCCTAGGTATAGTGCCACCCTTCTCCCCTCAGACAGGACCGAGTCTTCTTTCACACGTCGCGCGACAGGGCCTCTGCCTGTCGCGTCATCACCAAACAGCTGCGCCGGATGCGCGCCTTGAACAGCTGTCTCGCCCCCCAACTCAATTGGTCCTTTGGCATGTTACCAACGTTTTCTGACTCAAATTTGGCTGCCGATACAGACTTGGATACTGTGATGGCAGAGCAGATCGGCCACAATGTGGTAATCAATTCGGAGTCGACCGGCGCCTCTGCGCCAGTCGACGCTGCTGCGAACACTTCCACCACCGACTCCGCCCTCAGCGGTAAAACGAACAACGAATCTCTCCCCGACGCTTCTAACGCTGCAACGACCTCCGGATCGCCAACTCAATCCAACGGGACGACTAGCGACAACGCAGGATCGGATGCGCCCTCGGTCGCAGCTGGGCCAAGTGCTGGCGAGGCTACAGACCGAGAGACGTTGAAGCCTGCAGATGCAAAGACGAACTCAAGCAATGAGAAAACCCGCCTTGCGCATGGCGATTTAGTAAATGGTGTGCACGAGGATGGTAGTCAGGCGGATGCGCATGCGGATGACAAGAGCACGACGGGCGTATCTGTGGATTTGAGTGTCAACTCGGACACGGACAACAGCAAAGCAGATGCCGGCGAAAAAGGCACTCACACCCGCACCAACTCGACTGTCAAGAAACCTGCTGCTTTTAGCAAAGTCAATGCGACCAAGAGCTTCATGAGCAAGATTGCACCATCAACACCAGCCGCACCGCAAACTGGCGATAAAGGTGAGAAAGCGAAGCACAGTGCTGGCGAGAGTGCTACTAATCACAAAGTAGCATCTTTGGCGTCAGCGACGCTCCAACCCGCGAACCGGCCTCGGCTCATCGCCAAAACTGGCAGCTCTCAATCGATGCTGAAGCCTCGAGCAGGCACAGGAGGCTCAGGTGCACCGGATGCGAGTAAGGTTTGGAACAAAAATCAGCCCGTAGCAGCGCCTCCACCAAAGCAATTGACGGACGAGGAACTCAAGCAGCAATTCGGAATTCACCTGGCGACGCGGTTGCAGACTGATGGAGACAAGAAGGATTCGAACTGGGCAGACATCGATGATGACGAGGACGACTGGGCGCCAGAGACTGTGGTCTGGATGGATGGTACTAAGTCTACTGTCCCAAAAGACGCAACCCCTACGCCTGCGGACGAGTCCACGCCCCCAGCTGCACAACCTGCCGCTAAGCCTGCTGAAGGTGTGAAGCCGACATTATCTGTCAAGCAGCGCTCCGATCGTCCAGAGCACCCCATGCGGATTCTCAAGCCTGGCGCAGCTGCAATTCAATCGAAGCAGAATGGAAACGCTTCTGCTGCTTCACCCGCAAGCTCGAAATCTGCGCTGACCTCGAAGAGTCCAGCACCCGCACCGGCCAAGTCGCCATGGGCGCCAGTACCGAAACCAGACTCTGTCGCTCCCATCAATCCGCCAGTGCAAGCGGCGTTGCCGCAACGTACTTTGCCCTCTCAAGATGCACGAGCCAGTGAGCCCATGGGCTCTGCGCCTGCTCGAGAAATTGCGGCCGATACCTTTGATCGATCGTGGCAGCAGCGCGATGGTGGAACTCGCGAATTGTTCAACTCCTCTAACGGGCGATATGAGCCTGCTCCTGAAGGACGGCGCGGTAGTATGCGCCAGGACAATGCCCGTAAGCCGGCCGTTCTGCAGCGTCCATCTCAAGCACTTTCTCCGGCACCTGAGCCTTCGCCTGCATTCCAGTCCAGGAGCAGCTCTCAGATGGACGGCAGCTGGGGAAGCAGACGTCGTGGCTCTAGCGTAAGCCAAGGTAGCATGCCGCCACCACGCCGCATGTCCATGAACAAATCAGAATTTGGTGCGACGCCAGAGGCGGCCTCAGGTCCCGATAGAGCAGAGCCTGCACGGCACAACTTTAATCAGCCATCCGCATGGGACAAACAGATGCCGCCGCCGCCACCTCCAGATGCGCAACAAGCTCCTCAAGCTTCCCAACCTTCTGAGGGCGAACCTGTACCACCATTCGAGGATCCAGTGAAAGTTCAAGAGCGCATCATGCAAGAGAAGCGCGAGGCTGCCAAGCGTCGCAAGGAGGAAGAGGCCCGAGAAGAGGCGGAGAAGAAGGAGCGCCTGAAAGCAAAACTGGCCGCACTTGAAGGAGCAGGCAAGTCACGGAGTGAGCGAGCTGCAGAAGCCGCGGCGAAGACGACCGAGAAGCAGAATGAGAAGCAAGCCGAGAAGCCTGCTGAGGCTGCGAAATCGACCATCCCTCGGGAGACGCTGCCTGCCAAGCCACCCACCTCTGCTAGTGCCCCATCCAAGTCCCCTGCAATTGTGGAAACGCCAGTACCTACACAGCAGCCAACCGAGAAGTCTGCTTCGCCACCAGAGTCGCAGGCACCTCTGGCAAGTCTACCCACTCGAGAGGATCAAAACCGAGCACAGCCAGCGGCTGCACGTCCGCCCACATCACGCGCACCTTTTGGCCAGCAGCAGCCTGTACCCTACCGAGCGCCAGCATCTTCGTACTCCTCGCCAGGCGAGCGTAAGTCGCAACCAGCACAGCTCGGAAGATCGCCAGTCGCAAACAGCGACGCCTTCTCGCCTTGGCCCACGACAAGCTCTAACAACAATATCTGGGGCAGTGGCTTTGGCAACGGTGTTTTCGAAGGCGGCAGCTCGTTCGCTCCTTTGGGTACTACGCAGCAGAACTCTTCACTGCCGCCTCCACCTGGCATGTCTCGTGTTGCACCTGGATCTGCCCGCATCTCCCCACAAGGCTTCAACCAGGACAGCCGCTCTCCTAATCTTGGTCAGCCGCAGATCACGGAACAACAGAGAGCATTCCCTGCTCCTGGTATGAACGATCGCTCGGTTCCGTTCGGCCCTGCGCAGCCACGAATGACTGGTGTGTCGCCTCAACACGCCCCTGGCTACGGTCGTCCTCACCACCCTCCCGGCCCCATTGGACCTCCATCTCGGACTCAGAATCAAGCCCAGCAGCAACAGGCTCAACAGCCACAACCGCCGCCAGAGATCACAGCGTGGAAGGCTGCGGCGAATACGCTCCACCACCAATACCACAATCCGCCTGCTGCAACTAATGCGCCGGCGAGCAATGCACCTATTCCGGAGCATCGCTTCAAGGAGACATTCAAGAAGACGTCTGCGGAGCAAGGTAAGCTTGGAGGCCCGCGTAGATATGACTCCATTGAGCATACTATCCATGATGGGTCTGGTTCTAGGCCAGTCTCAAGCTTCAGTCCTGCTCCGCCGAGCACTCAGACGCAACCGATCGCGCCGCCAGCAGTCGCATCCCCTGCGCAAGATTCGAGGCTCAACACTGCGATACGCATGCCGGATCCCTCTCGAAATCCTGCGCACGTAGGGTTGCCGCGACCAATCGAGCCGCCACACCGTCGACATGCTGAGCGCCTGCAGCAGCAACAGGGTTCATCTACTGCTGCCCCTCTCGCGCCAAATGTCTCATCTAAGGAACAATTTGCGCCCCCGCCGGATATCGAGAGTCACCCCGTCTACGAGGGTAACTCACGACATCCACAGGTCAAGTTGCCGAAGCCACAAGCCAAGGTGCGGCTCCCACCATCCTCGCCATCTGCGACATCGCCACAGACCCAAAGCCGTCACAACGGCTCTGTGGTGATGCCACCTCAGCGACAATCTTTCAGACAGCCATTCCATGGTGCGCAGCAGCCAATCGTGGCAAACGCGCAATGGCAGCAGAGATTCAACGGGTTGTTTGGACGTGCGGAGGTGTCTAATGAGGCACCTCCATCACCACCAAAGACTCCACCGAAGGCCCAGGGTCTGTCACTCGCCGTGGCTTCCTCTAGCATAGAGCCAATGGCCACACAGACCGGAGGTGTGACGGTGTCTCTGCCCCAAGGCAAGAATGCACAATACGGCCGCGTTACGGCTGAGCCAACATCAAAGCCGGAGATTGACTTCAGCAATGAGCGCAGCTTCGGCTCTCTACCTGTGGTCAAAGTGCCACGCTCTGCTCGATATGCGTCTCACGTCGGCTCCGCTCATCCTAATAATCTTTTGAAGATGTCTCCCATCCCCAAAAATGTCAAGACCATCGACACTGGGTACTACGAGCAGATCTTCTTCTGGCGGAACCCTGCTGGGATCTTTGTCAAGATACCCAACACACTCTTGAACAACAGGCTGTGCTACGCTCCAAATTATGTTCCTCCACAGCCAAAGCAAGGCCGAAACGACCGGAAGACCTCGTCGTTCCAGCCGCGCCATTTACAGGCGCCTGGTCCTGAGCAACAGCCGTCTGAACTGGGTAATCGCAAGCATCGTGTTACCGACCCTACTCATTCCGGCGTGAACAGCCGCAAACCAAGTCAATCCTCCAAGGCTCATCATCAGTCACTTCGAGCTACTGAGGACCGTAAGTCTTCGGGAAAGTTTGCCAACAAGAAGTTCGAAAAGCGTGAGAACGGCAAAACAGCTGCGAACGATGCCAACGCGGTGACGACACCGGCGAAGACACCCAGTGGGCCTAACTCCAAGCGGTCCAGCGTGCCCATCTCCAAAGACCAAAAACCATCGACTCCTCCACCAACAAAGTCGGCTCCGATGTCCGCCAAGGAGGCTACTACGGAGAAGCGCAAGTCTGGTGTCACCAAGCCAGCTGGTACGCCAAGTGCCAGTGCCAACCGCTTCGACCTGCTCGCTGGCATGAGTTCGCCATCTAAGAACTGAGTTCTCATGGCCGGAATGGAGAAGTGCGGAGCTGAAGAGGAAGAGCACAAGCCGACGCCGAAGAAGTACTTCGCGATACGTTCGACATCGCGCCAACAAAACATGACGAAATACACAAACTGGAGGGGGGAATGAAGTCTGCTTAAGTGCTGCTCCTTGAAGCTTGCTGAGCGAAAGGAGAGTAAGCAGACTTGAAGATTGTATGGCTCGCTTTTTACAGCGAAGCTGTATTGTACTTTGTAGCATTACGTACGTTTTTGAAGCGAAGCATGCATGAACAGAAAGCAGAATATCTCTCTTTCAACATTCCTCCTTGTCCCAGGCAGCATTCTGGCACTGCTACGTCCATTTCGCTGCTTCGCCGTACGTCAGCTGTGCAGGAATGCCGGCGCCAAGCATTTTGCTATTTTGGGCGTTGCTGACGATGGATGCAGGAACAGGAACGAGGAAGGAGTTTAACTACTGTTCCGCATAATCTTTTCCTGCTTACTACCATCAAGTGACATACCTCGGTAAGAGCATCGTCTGTTTTTGACTACGCACGTTGCGCTTGCCAGCGGACGTAAGATGACAGCGGAGAAACTGCGCTGCTATCGCGAATGAGATCTTGTTTGGGACCAGGCATGATTCTCCTTCCACGGTCTTTAGGAGATCCGGCTGGAGTCCTCAATACTCTCAGCGCGGCGCAAGAAAGGAGATATTCTGGACTGCTGATCTGGAGTAGCGAACTGCATTTTGAGGATGTGGCAGGCGGCAAGGAATGCGCTTACCATTGGCGCAATCTTCCTCTTCGAGCGTACGAGGCAGAAGGTTTTGTGCTCACGGCATCAAAGGTGGCGCAAGGGCGTCATTTTCGTCCATTGTGCGTCTGGATAACGCTGTCCTCTCGTGGCGTGTTGAGAAATGTAGGAAGTGCATATAGGGAACATTTTCGGACGCCTTAGCTAATCGTATATTCCTACTTATGCTTTAACTTCTGGGGAAAAAGTCTTATTCCGGTAATCGTAGCTGCGCGGAAGGATGCAGTAAGCGGCATATAGTAGAGAATTAAGCTAAGATCTAGTATCCGGTAAGGGCATACTAGATATAGGCGCTATCGTATAGTTGCGGTCTTATTGCGGATTTGCACTATTAGTGCGGATGTTTCCTAAGCTATATACCTTCTTTGCATTTATATAGAATAGAGATTTAGAGTATAGCATCTTAGAATTATCCGCGGCCGTAGTAGTATACTCGAAGGTAGCCGATCCTACGATCGAAGTGCAGCTTTGCTATAATAGTCTAAGTATTAGGAGTTGCTAGTAGGTACTATAGGCGTATATAAAGGATAATA